>CAUZQS010000003.1:0-29891 GCA_963582015.1 Xanthorhoe designata
AAAATTACCTGAAACTAGTTCGGCGATAGCAGCGACAAGGTTTGGGCTCATCTGGTGACGGATGAGTTCGGGCGGGCAGTATCCCGCCTGCTACTGCTTTCAACGTCAGGGTACCGGCCGACCCCCTGTACGTACTTAGGCTTCCCCGGCCACATGGCCTCTGGTCGGGGTGACCGTTGTTGCCTACTACTCGTGGGATCTAATATGGATAAATCTACAAAAACTAAAGATGTTGGTGGTGGTCGAAAGACCGGTGAGACGGAGGAGAAGACGGGCGCTATTGCGCGTAGTTACGCCGAGACGGCGAGAGGACGACGCAGGGTTGTCAGCGTTAGGGGGTCGAACAGCGATGTCTCGATCGCCAACGCGTCAGACATAGAGTCTGCAACCAGTGCGTGTAGTGTGTCTCTGGAGCGGCTTTCTCCATACTGGAGTAAGCAGCTCGAGGCACACTCTAAGCGGCGGCATGAGGGGGACCTTGGTTCGGGGCCTGCGTCGAGTGACGACGAGGCTGCGTCCACTGGCTCTTTAGTGCTGTCCGCTAAAAGAGGAAGAGGGCGCCCTCCTTCAACGGGCAGGTACATCGGGCATGCCGCGGCTCAGGCAAGCCTAAAGGCCCTGCGAAAGGAGGAGGAGAAAAGGCGTGCGGAGGAACTCTTTGAAGAGGAGTTGTTGGCTCGAATGGCCTATTGCAAGACCAGAATGGTTTTGCATCCGCCTGAGCAGGAGGAACCAAGTGACCTGGCGCACGACCTCGTCCAGCAGGTCCTGGACTCGACGGAGACGGTGTTGAAGGTGGCTGCCAAGTCGGGGAACCTTAAGGGTCCGTACGTGAAGGCCCTTAAGGACTCGGCAGCCTCCATTAAAATAGCAGTGGAGAAGCTCCAGGCTTCCAAATCCTCGGAGGAAGTGGCGAAGCTCCAAGCCGCTAATGCTCGTCAACGGGCTGAAGTGGCGGAGCTTCGTAAGGAGATGAAGGAGCTTCGGGCCAAGTTGGCGGAGGCTGACGAGCGTTCTCGGGCTGCGAGAAGGCGTGAGTCAGCTGTTCCTCCTACCTCCGCTGCGCCAACCGAGAAGACCCAGCAAGAGGAGCTGGTACGCGCAATCATGCTCCAGGTGGGTGGCATGTTAAACGCCCGCCTAGAGAGCATGGAGGAGAGGCTTCTGCCGGAGAAGCGAGTGCGCCCCCCTCTAGCAGCTGAAAAGCAAAAAGAGGCGGCTGCTGGGAGAAAGGCTGAGCCGGCGGCTAAGCCTGCTCCCAAACCAGCTCCTCAATCTAAGAGGAAGCAGAATGAGGCGAATAATGGCGAGGCTTCGCAAGGCTCAAAGGAGCAGCCTCGCGAGCAACCCCCAACAGCAGACGCTGAAAACGAGGGCTGGTCGAGAGTGACCAGACGGGGGAAGAAAGCGAAGAAGGCAGCACCGCAACCGAAGGCCCCTGGTCCAAAGCCTGGGCCACCGGGAACCCCTGCTGCTTCGAGCCGCCCGGCGAAGAAAAAGGTAAAGCTGCGCTCCCGCCGGAGTGCAGCGGTAGTCATTACCTTGCAGCCGGGAGCAGAGGAAAAGGGGGCCACATACCTCAAGGTCCTCACTGTTGCGAAGGAGAAGGTTAACCTTGGGAGTTGTGGTATCTCCAGCCTTCGTTTCCGCAAGGCCGCGACGGGAGCCCGAATCCTCGAAGTGGTTGAGGGAGACGCTAGTGCGGAAAAGGCGGATTCCCTAGCTGAGAAGTTGAGGGAAGCCTTAGGGGAAGAGGTTGCGCGGGTGTCGCGGCCTACACAATGCGCCGAGCTTCGAGTGTCAGGGCTCGATGACTCGGTGTCTAAGGAGGACATAGCGGCTGCCACTGCTCAGCAAGGGGGTTGCTTGGCCGAGGCAGTTAAAGTGGGGGACATAAGGCAGTCCCTCCAAGGCACCGGGACAGTACTGGTCAGCTGTCCTGTTGCCGCTGCCAAGAAAGTTGGAAAGGAGGGTCGACTGCTGGTGGGCTGGGTGTCCGCGAGAGTGGAGGTAATGCCGCCTAGGCCGCTACGGTGCTACCGCTGCCTAGAAAGCGGGCATGTGAGGGCACAGTGCACTTCGGTGACGGACCGCAGCGGTGAATGTTACCGCTGTGGTCAGACGGGGCACCAGGTGGCGACCTGCGTTGCCACGCCAAACTGCTCAGTCTGTGCAGCAGCGAACAAGCCCTCAGCGCACAGATTGGGCAGCAAGTTGTGTGCTCCTCCCAAGTCAGGGAGGAGAAATGCTGGGAGGGCAGCAGACAACGGAGGGGCTGCTTCCAACCGTCCCCCGTCACAAACTGGGGGAGAGATGGAGGCAGATTAGAGAGAGTGGGGGGCTGGAATTTCCCATCATCTCCGGCCCCCATAACACAGGCCATGACGGTAGTACCGGGGGGTACTGCCGTCCCTTAAGGGCCTAGAGGTGGCGCGCGTGGGTGTTCCGCGCGCACCTTTCTCTCTCGAGAGACTCGGTGAGAGGCAGTCGCCTCACCGCAGAGGAGCTCTCCCCAGAGCAGACGCCGTCGGGGCCGCGGAAGAGTGCGAAAGCGTGCCCGTAGCCCCGGCAAATGGCGTAGAGAGGGAACCCCGTCGCGGTTTTAGTGGGTGCGAGTCCCACATATCCCTTCCGCCGCCCCCGTGGCGGGAGGGAATGCATAAGGCATTTCCCGACGTTAAAAAAAAAAAAAAAAAAAAAGGTTGGGCGGGTCCTGTGTTTATCCATTAATAGTTGGTTTTGCCTAGCTCCGGTCTTGGATAAACGCAGGGCCCTTCTTACGCCGCAGGGGTTCGCGGGTAAGAAGGCAAATGGTCTTGGGGGAGAGCGCAAGTCGTGATGATCCCCAAGGCAAGTCTGTGGTTGCTTCCTTCACGAGGTGCCGCCTGTTATTGGTCTATTTCCTTCTGAAATAGACGCAACAGAAACCACAGGCGCCGGCACTCTGTCGGTGGGGTAGGCTTGGGAGGGTTGGGTTTACTTCTCCACGCGCCCTCTGCTCATCAGATGGCGCTGTGGATGAAGGTGGGAAGAATGGGGGGGAAGTGGGTTGTTGGGTCGGGCGTGATGCCGTTGGTCGGTGAGGGTTTCGTTGTGGTGGAAGGCTTCTCCGAGTCTACATAGTAGAGAAGGAGGTAGCATTTTATGTGTTGTGTTTATTGTGTATATATTTATATAGTATTGTTGAGAGGGAGGCTTCTCCAAGCCTGTTTTCAGGGGAGGAGGAAGCATTTTGTAGTTGGGTGTGGTGGCACTAACCCTGCCACCGGGAAAGATTACGCCATCTTTCCGCCGGTTCTGTACTGTCGCTTCAAAGACCCCTTACCGGGCGTTAAGGTGGTACGTTGAGGCAGTGCAGACCGAGGGGGGCTTGCCTTCATTGGCCGGTCTCAGAGAAGGAAAACTCGACATAAACCCTACGGATACCGGGGGACCTCCGTAGTATGTACCCTTCCCTGGCTACAAGGGCTCTGGTCGGGGTGACGAGTATTTCCCTACTACTCGTGGGAATTGTTATGGAATCCAAAAAATTAAATAAAACTTTGAAAGGTGTTGGTGGTCGTAAAGACCAGGGTGTTGAGGAGAGTTCGGGCGCATTAGCGCCTAGTTACGCCAGTAAGGCGGGTGGACGTCGCAGTGTTGTGGTGTCAGAGAGAGGCTCGGCCAACGTTTCGAACGTGGGCGTTTCGGACGCGGAGTCAATGTCCAGCGATTGTTGTGTGTCTCTGGAGCAGCTGTCTCCCTATTGGAGGAGCAAGCTCGAGTCTTGGGAAGCTCAAGCTGGCAAGCGGCGGCACGAAGAGGATTCTGCCTCGGAGATTGCTTCGTCAGACGATGAGGCTTCTCCGGCCAATTCAATGGTGCTTTCAGCCAAGAGAGGAAGAGGTCGCCCTCCTACGACGGGTGTTTATGTAGGAAAGGCAAAGGCCCAGGCGGAGTTGAAGGCTTTGCGTCGCGAGGATGAGCGACAAAGGTTTGAGGAGGAAGTTGCCGCTAAGGTCGCGCGCAACAAGACTACTCGGGTGGTTGCCCCTCCGGAGCGTCCTAATGTGGAGAACAGCTTAGCAGCGGAACTGGTGAAGCAGGTTCAGGATGCTTCCCAGATAATCCTGGAAGTGGCGACGAAGTCTGGGAACCTTAAAGGAACCTTGACTAAGGCTTTGAAGGACTCCGCAGCCTCTATAAAGGCGGCTGTGGAGGAGCTAAGCAAACGGTCAGTAACAGAAGAGACCGTCATGCTCCAGGCGGACAACGCTCGCCTTAAAAAGGAGATGGCAGAACTCCGAAGGGAGTTCGTTGAATTTAAGGCAAAAGTGACAGCGAACCAGCCGTCCCCAGCGAAGGATGATCAGGCGTCATCTTCGCATAGCGAGAACAACCGCCAGCAGGAGGAGCTGATGCGGTCAGTGCTTTCGCAAGTGGGGAGCATGATAAATGCCCGCTTTGAAGGTATGGAGGAGAGGCTCCTACCTGAGAAGAGAAGTCGCCCCCCTCTAGCGGCAGATCGGCGCAATACTGCTGCTGAGGAAAATGCTCCTACTCTTGATCCCAAGGACACTCCTGAAACTGGTCATCCGGCTCCGGAGCCTCCAAAGGACAAGAGTAGGAAAAAGAAGGGAAGGTCCGAGGCCGCTAGAGAAGCTGCAGGACCTTCGCAGAGGCAACCGCAGGATCCCCCTGCAGCACCGGAGACCGTAAACGAAGGCTGGTCCACGGTTAACAAGCGGGGGAAGAAAAAAAAGAAGGTGGTCAAGCAACCCGTTGGGACCCAGAAGCAACCCACAGCTGCCAAGACCTCTAAGCGGGCGAATACAAAATTACGGCCTCCTCGGACTGCAGCAGTGGTCATTACTCTGCAGCCAGGAGCCGAGAAGAAGGGGATTACATATGCCAGTCTTCTTTTGGCTGCAAAGGCCAAAATCGACCTAGGCAGCTGTGGCATTACCAGCCTGCGCTTCCGAAAGGCGGTAACAGGAGCTCGTATCCTCGAGGTAGTTGGGGGAGAAGCCAGCAACGAGCAAGCGGACTCCTTAGCTCACAAATTGAGGGAGGCTTTGGGTGAAGAAGTGGCTAGGGTGTCAAGACCCACAAAGTGCGCCGAGTTGAGGATCTTCGGATTGGACGACTCGGTGTCGAAAGCTGACATAGCAGCAGCTGCTGCTCAGCGAGGTGGTTGCCATGTGGAAGCAGTAAAGGTTGGTGAAATTAAGCGCACCAACCAGGGCACTGGCATGGCACTGGTGAGTTGCCCAGTAGCTGCTGCCAAAATTATTGGTCAGGAGGGTCGCCTGCTTGTAGGCTGGGTCTCGGCGAGGGTCGAAGTGGTACAGCCGAGGCCCCTGAGGTGCTATCGTTGCCTCCAGAGTGGTCACGTCAGGGCTCAATGTACGGAGGAAACGGACCGCAGTGACCAGTGCTACAGGTGTAGTCAGCCTGGTCATAAGTCCGCAGAATGCAAAGCCGCGCCCAAGTGTTCAATTTGTGCTGCGGCAGACAGGCCTTCCGCCCACAGTCTGGGCGGAAAGGCCTGTGCCTCTTCGAAGTCGCGAAAGGGACGAGCAAAACGCTCTCCCAACGCCTCAGAGCCGTCAGCATCCGGCTGCCCTCCGTCGCAAACGCGGGATGAGAGGGCGCCGATGGATGCAGATTAAATGGAGAGGGGGGCCGGAGTCTCCATCATTTCCGGCCCCCATAACACAGGCCATGACGGTAGTACCGGGGGGTACTACCGTCCCTTAAGGGCCTTGAGGTGGCGCGCGTGGGTGTTCCGCGCGCCCCTCTCTCTCCGAGAGAGACTAGGTGGGAGGCCGATGCCTCACCAGTCGGAGGAGCCCTTTTCAGGGCGGCGCCGTCGGGGCCGTGGAAGAGTGCGAAAGCGTGCCCATAGCCCCGGCAATTTGGCGTTAAGAGGACCCCGTCGGTTTTTAGTGGGTGCGAGTCCCACATATCCCTTCCGCCGCCCCCACGGCGGGAGGGAATGCATAAGGCATTTTCCGACGAAAAAAAAAAAAAAAAAAAAAAAGGTTAGGTTAGGTTCTCCCCCGATGGATTCCAATCTTGTCGCGATGGGGGAGCTCAGTAGCCGTGGTTGGTGCCCCACGGTGAAGCTAAAAGGAATCCAAGGAGGGGACGCTCCGAGTAGGCCTGGTGATAAGCCCGCTCTGGATGCGTCCGAGGAGGGTGCGGGGACGGAGTTTTCTGTCCCTGCAGCCAGGAGGGGTCGCGGGAGGAGAGGCGTGTCGGTGTGTCGTTGCCGCTCGCCCTATCTCCCGCGACCAAACGGTGGCGCACCGTTTGATGCGTTGGCGGCGGGGCCGCAGGGGAAGAGGAGTGTCGGTGTGTCGTTGCCGCTCTCCCTGTCCTCTGCGGCCGTTTGGTGGTTTTGCGGCGGAGCCAAGGCATGATCCGCCGCAGAGAGCGGGGCGCCGGAGTAGGAGATTCCTCCAGTTTCTCCGGCCCCCAAAACACAGGCCGTGGCGGTAGCACCGGGGGGTGCTACCGCCCTTGAAAGGCCTAGAGGTGGTGCGCGTGGGTGTTCCGCGCGCCCCTCTCTCTCTTGAGAGACTTGGTGGGAGGCGAGATTCGCCTCACCAGTCAGAGGGGCTCCGATAGAGCCAACGCCGTCGGGGCCGTGGAGGAGTGCGAAAGCGTGCCCATAGCCCCGGCAAATGGCGGTCAGAGGGAACCCCGTCGGGTTTTAGTGGGTGCGAGTCCCACATACCCCTTTCGCCGCCCCCACGGCGAGAGGGAATGCATAAGGCATTTCCCGACGCAAAAAAAAAAAAAAAAAAAAAAAAGGTTAGGTTAGGTTAGGTTAGGTTCTCCCCCGATGGATTCCAATCTTGTCGCGATGGGGGAGCTCAGTAGCCGTGGTTGGTGCCCCACGGTGAAGCTAAAAGGAATCCAAGGAGGGGACGCTCCGAGTAGGCCTGGTGCTAAGCCCGCTCTGGATGCGTCCAAGGAGGGTGCGGGGTCGGAGTTTTCTGTCCCTGCAGCCAGGAGGGGTCGCGGGAGGAGAGGCGTGTCGGTGTGTCGTTGCCGCTCGCCCTATCTCCCGCGACCAAACGGTGGCGCACTGTTTGATGCGTTGGCGGCGGGGCCGCAGGGGAAGAGGAGTGTCGGTGTGTCGTTGCCGCTCTCCCTGTCCTCTGCGGCCGTTTGGTGGTTTTGCGGCGGAGCCAAGGCATGATCCGCCGCGGAGAGCGGGGCGCCGGAGTAGGAGATTCCTCCAGTTTCTCCGGCCCCCAAAACACAGGCCGTGGCGGTAGTACCGGGGGGTGCTACCGCCCTTGAAAGGCCTAGAGGTGGTGCGCGTGGGTGTTCCGCGCGCCCCTCATACTCCAGAGAGACGCGGTGGGAGGCAGTTGCCTCACCGCAGGTAGAGGAGCTCTTCATAGAGCAGACGCCGTCGGGGCCGCGGAAGAATGCGAAAGCGTACCCGTAGCCCCGGCAATTGGCGTTTAGAGGACCCCGTCGGTTTTTAGTGGGTGCGAGTCCCACATATCCCTTCCGCCGCCCCCACGGCGGGAGGGAATGCATAAGGCATTTTCCGACGCAAAAAAAAAAAAAAAAAAAAAAAAAAAAAAAAAAAAGGTTAGGTTAGGTTAGGTTAGGTTGACCTGAGCAGTTGCGGTATAAGTAGTTTGCGGTTCCGCAAGGCCGCTACTGGTGCTCGCATATTGGAGGTTTCTGCGGGAGAGAGTAGCGGTGAGAAGGCTGACTCTCTGGCCGCAAAGCTTGTTGCAGCTCTGGATGGAGATCTGGCAAGAGTGTCAAGACCCATTAAGTGCGCCGATCTGAGGATATCTGGGCTTGACGACTCAGTAATCAGAGAGGACATTGCAAGCGCCGTCTCACAGAAGGGTCCCTGTCCCTTGGAAAATGTTAAGGTGGGGGAAATAAAGCTTTCCCACCAGGGCTCTGGAGTAGTTCTGGTTAGCTGCCCTGTCGCTGCAGCGAAGGCGTTAGGCAAGGAAGGCCGGCTTTTGGTTGGATGGGTTTCGGCTAGGATCGATTTGTTGCAGCCGAGACCATTGAGATGTTTTCGGTGCCTCCGTAATGGTCATGTCAGAGCTCAGTGCACGGAGGAAACGGACCGCAGCGATAACTGCTACCGCTGTGGTCAGCAAGGTCACAGGGCTTCCTTATGCACGGCAGCACCAAAGTGCTCAATATGTGCGGCGGACAATCGCCCATCGGCACATAGGTTGGGGAGTAGGGCGTGTGTACCCTCAAAACCAAAGAGACACAAGCAGAGAACTGCAACCAATGAAGGGGCTGCTTCCAGCTGTCCCCCATCACAAACTGGGGGAGAGATGGAAGCAGATTAGAGAGAGCGGGGGGCTGGAATTTTCCATCATCTCCGGCCCCCATTAAACAGGCCATGACGGTAGTACCGGGGGGTACTACCGTCCCTTAAGGGCCTTGAGGTGGCGCGCGTGGGTGTTCCGCGCGCACCTCTCTCTCTCGAGAGACTCGGTGAGAGGCAGTCGCCTCACCGTAGAGGAGCTCTCCCCAGAGCAGACGCCGTCGGGGCCGCGGAAGAGTGCGAAAGCGTGCCCGTAGCCCCGGCAAATGGCGCGAGAAGGACCCCGTCGCGGTTTTAGTGGGTGCGAGTCCCACATATCCCTTCCGCCGCCCCCACGGCGGAAGGGAATGCATAAGGCATTTCCCGACGTTAAAAAAAAAAAAAAAAAAAAAGGTTAGGTTAGGTTAGGTTAGGTTAGGTTAGGTTAGGTTAGGTTAGGTTAGGTTAGGTTAGGTTAGGTTAGGTTAGGTTAGGTTAGGTTAGGTTAGGTTAGGTTAGGTTAGGTTAGGTTAGGTTAGGTTAGGTTAGGTTAGGTTAGGTTAGGTTAGGTTAGGTTAGGTTAGGTTAGGTTAGGTTAGGTTAGGTTAGGTTAGGTTAGGTTAGGTTAGGTTAGGTTAGGTTAGGTTAGGTTAGGTTAGGTTAGGTTAGGTTAGGTTAGGTTAGGTTAGGTTAGGTTAGGTTAGGTTAGGTTAGGTTAGGTTAGGTTAGGTTAGGTTAGGTTAGGTTAGGTTAGGTTAGGTTAGGTTAGGTTAGGTTAGGTTAGGTTAGGTTAGGTTAGGTTAGGTTAGGTTAGGTTAGGTTAGGTTAGGTTAGGTTAGGTTAGGTTAGGTTAGGTTAGGTTAGGTTAGGTTAGGTTAGGTTAGGTTAGGTTAGGTTAGGTTAGGTTAGGTTAGGTTAGGTTAGGTTAGGTTAGGTTAGGTTAGGTTAGGTTAGGTTAGGTTAGGTTAGGTTAGGTTAGGTTAGGTTAGGTTAGGTTAGGTTAGGTTAGGTTAGGTTAGGTTAGGTTAGGTTAGGTTAGGTTAGGTTAGGTTAGGTTAGGTTAGGTTAGGTTAGGTTAGGTTAGGTTAGGTTAGGTTAGGTTAGGTTAGGTTAGGTTAGGTTAGGTTAGGTTAGGTTAGGTTAGGTTAGGTTAGGTTAGGTTAGGTTAGGTTAGGTTAGGTTAGGTTAGGTTAGGTTAGGTTAGGTTAGGTTAGGTTAGGTTAGGTTAGGTTAGGTTAGGTTAGGTTAGGTTAGGTTAGGTTAGGTTAGGTTAGGTTAGGTTAGGTTAGGTTAGGTTAGGTTAGGTTAGGTTAGGTTAGGTTAGGTTAGGTTAGGTTAGGTTAGGTTAGGTTAGGTTAGGTTAGGTTAGGTTAGGTTAGGTTAGGTTAGGTTAGGTTAGGTTAGGTTAGGTTAGGTTAGGTTAGGTTAGGTTAGGTTAGGTTAGGTTAGGTTAGGTTAGGTTTTTTTTTTTTTTTTTTTTTTTTTTTTTTTTTTTTCCTACCTACTTGTCTCCTTTGACTAAATCTAGATTGTCAAAGCCTAGCTATCTACTTTTTCAATTTTTGCTATTACAATTTTATTCGTTCCCTGATGGGGTATATTTAAGGTTAAGCCTCATTTCGTTCATTTCATTCTTTTCTTCTCTTTCATTCTCGAGTGTCTCATATAACATACTTCTCCTTCATTCAATTCTCTTTTTCATACTATTTAAGGGGGGTTGCAGGTGTCTTACTGTCTAAAGTTGTTTTCTTTATTTGCTTACATGCTATTTCTATTTCTAATCTTTTATCTTATATCATATTAAAGTTAACACATTTTAAAGGGTTTCGGGGGTATACATTTCAAGCTATATGTTACTGTCTATACATACTTATCTTAGTTACATACTTAGTTTTGTTACATTATTACATTAATTATCTTAAAAACTATCATATTTTTATCTTTTCTTTCATTTTATTTACTGTTACACGCTTATGTTGTTTATATATTTATCAAAATATATATTCAAATAATTTACTACCTATTTGTTTCTTTTTATTACATTTTTAACTATGTCTATACAATAGTTTGTAAAGATTGATCTAGTTTTCTTATTTGCTATTAGTTGGCTTGCGTTATTTACATTACATGTCATATTGGAAATTTGTTCAACCTCGTATCTCTTTAGGGAAAATACCGGGCATTCAAATAGAGCGTGGACCACCGTTTCGTCTACAGCTGGATCGCAGATGCATGATGGGTTCTCCTTACACTTGAACCGGGTCAAGTATTCGGCGAACCCACCATGACCTGTTAGTGCTTGGGTTAAGGTCCCTACAAGTTCAATCTTTCGCACCACTTTAAAAGCCCCAATGGCGTCCGGGAAGAACAACTTGGTGACCCCTGCAGATTCACCTGAGTTGTAACGCTGGTTCCATATGTCAAGCGACCTGAGACGAATCTGTCGCTTGACATATGAAACAGGGCAGGGATCGTAGTCTGGCCGCTTTTTGGTGTTTGCAGCTGCCTCCTTCGCTAATTGGTCTGCTCTCTCGTTCCCCTCCAGTCCTGCGTGGGCTTTGATCCAGAATAAAGAAATTTCTTTGTTCTGGATTCTGCTCGCTTTCATGTTTTCACGAGCCTCCACGGCTAGAGGATGGAGGGAACCGTTGTTGACGACCGTCTCCAAGGCTGATCTTGAGTCACTGTAGACACCAAAGGTTCTCTCCGATCGCCTCAGGGCCTCCCTTGTTGCCCTACACAGCGCCAGGAGCTCCGCCTGGTACACTGTTGAATACGATGGCAGCTTCAGTTTGAGGGTTTTGATCTCAGCATTGTCTTTCCACAAGGACAATGCCGCTCCGACCTCACCCCCAATTTTGCTGCCATCTGTGTACACTTGTATTTCATTGTTGCTGTGCTGGTCAACTTGCTCCCGGTTCTCCAACTTTGTGAAGCTCAGGTTGGTGTGTTCCGCCGGGTGTCCAGTTTCCGCGTATGGTGTAAGTTGTTCCATCTCCCTGTCCCTCAGCACCGGCAGTGGCACTCCTCTCTTGACCTCATACAGGGCAGCTGCCTCCTGTATTCTTAGGTCAAGAGGGAGGATTCCGGCCAGCACCAGTCCCGAGTGCAGGGAGACGGTACGGTAGGCTTTCGTGAGCTTCTGGGCGAATCCTCTCTGGACAGAGTTCAGTTGTTTCCGGACACAAATTTTCTCCGTTGCCGGAGCCCAGACGCTGGCCGCGTACATTATCACCGGCTCCACCGTCGCCGTGTAGATTGTGCGGATCACCTCTGGGTGTAGTCCCCAGCTGATCCTGGCTGCTCTGGACAGCTTCTTATAAATGTTTAATGCCTTTTTGCAGATGTTCGCAGTGTGGCTATTAAACGTGAGCTTGTCGTCGATTGTGAGCCCCAGGATCTTCACTTCATGTGACATGCTAATGTCGACCCCTCCCATGCGCAGGATTGGGGTATCGTACTTAAGCTTTCTTGTAATTACCATCGCATTGGTCTTCGCGGGTGCAAATTTGAGCTTATTTCGGATACCCCACTCCCTCACATAGGCGAGAGCGGCATTAGCCTGTCTTTGGACGCTCTGTCCAGTATTCCCGTCAAAGACGAGGACTATGTCATCCGCGAATGCCTGGCAGTAGTCTCCGCGATGTTCCAGTCCTTTCAGTAGCGGGTCCAGAAGAAGGTTCCAGAGAATAGGACCTCCAATGGATCCCTGGACGCATCCTTTTGTAGTACCTTTGGAGTACTCCTCTCCAGCATACCTAACCCTAACTTTCCGGTCCTGTAGGTAGCTGTCGATGAGCCTCCTCAGGTTTACCGGACACTCCTCTTCGGCCAATCTCACTTTTATCGCTGGCCACCATGCGCCATCGAAGGCTCCCTCTATGTCCAATGATATAATCGTGACCAGTTTTTTCATGCTTAACTTGTTTCTTATATGTCCAATCAGGTCATAGAGGGAGTCTTCGGTGCTTTTCCTGGGCATGAAGCCGTATTGGCGAGTGCTCATTCGTGGAATGAGGTGCCATTTTACGCGACCGATGAGCATTTTCTCCAGAACTTTTCCCAGCACTGGCAACAATCCAATAGGCCTGTAAGATTTTAGGTTGGCATAGTCCTCCTTGCCCGGTTTCCTCAGCGCTATCACCGTGGCCTCTTTCCAGATATTCGGGAAATGCGAGAGGGTCAGGCACTTGTTGGCCAGTGCTATGAAAAGCTCCGGATCTCTATCAACTACCTCTTTACAGATGTCTGCGGTAAATCCATCAGCTCCAGGGGCCTTCTTTGGATTAAAACTATTCACCGCAGCACGTAGCTCGTGGATTGTAAACAGTGGGTCATGATGCTCAGCATGGGTCCACTTGTTTACTTGCTCCGCTTTAACTCTGGTCTGTCGGTGGTCGTCATTATCCTCGGCCATGGAGTCTTCTGGGTAGAAGGCTTCTGCCAGGGTTTTGACCGATTCTTTTGGGTCCATGTGTAATCCGTCCTTGATCAGTGGAATATCCTCCTGGCGTTTTGTGGTCCTACCTATTACCCGATATATCCCCTCCCACAACCCTTCCTTGTCCTGCTTTCCACAAAAGTCTTTCCAACTCTGGATCTGTGCGTTTTTGACCTCATTCTGATACTTTTCCTTTGCTTGCAGGTACTCCTCCACGACCTTCTTTTTCCTGATCGGCGCTGCGTTCCTGATACGACGTTTCAAGGTGATGGACGTCCTCTTCAGTTCCACGAGTGCTTCAGACCACCACGGCGGGGTAAGTTTTTCTTTCTGTTTCTTTTTTGGTATTGTTTGTTTGCATGTTTGTGTGATTATGTTTGTAAATTTTGCTATTTCCTGTTCTAACTCTACTTTATTTTCAATTTTTTCTATATCTATTTTGTTTAATTTGTGTTCTATCTTTAATTGGGCCATTTTCTCATGAAAAAGGCTCCAATTTGCTTTCTTAGTATTGTAAAGCCTAGTTGTCCTGCTTATGCTTACCCCTTTGGCTTTTTTAAGTGCTAAACTAAATATAATACCATTATGGTCTGAGCACGTTAGATCATCCACCACTCTCCATCCTTCTATCAGGTCCAGCATATCGACTGAGCAGGTCGTTATGTCAGGGTGGCTGGTGTAGGATTTCCCCCCTCTGATGGTGTCAAATGTTGGGGTGTCACCATCATTCAGCACCTGCAAGCCCAGTTCCTCAATGGTGCCAGAGGTGTCCTCTCCTCTGCTGTCTGGTTTATCGCTGCCCCACCAGGCGCTCTTTGCGTTTGCGTCGCCACCTAAGAGTATTCTTCTGGATCCGTTCTCCTCCGAGATGTTTCTAATTTGCTCCAGGTATGGTGCAATCGGCGCGGGGTCTGGCTCAAAGTAGAAGGAGACCACCGTGATCTCCCAGGCATCAGTTCGGATCCTGACCACGACAATGTTGTTGGTCGTTAGTTTTGAGCACTGCACTACGTCTAGGTCGTTGTCGAACACAACGACGGCTGCCTTTACAGTTCCGTCTCCTTGGTTGATGCTCTGGAAGACCCTCGCTCCTTTGTATCCCTTCATCCGTTTGATGCCCCCCACGTACGGTTCCTGAACCAAAGCGAATGCGATCTTTCTTTTTTCCGCTTCAATCATGAGCTCGTTGGTTGCGGCTTCACACTTCTGGAGGTTTGCCTGAAGGATCCAGTAAGGTTTGTCTCTAGTGGGGGTGTTAACTGTGTTGTTATCGGTTGGCTGAACTTTAGCAGTACGCCACGGAGGCTCGTGCTAATGCGTCCCACTTTCTTCTTACGGTGCACTCCTGGCTGAAGGCATTGTGGTTCAAGAAGTCCAGTTTTGCCAGACTGCAGTTGCAGCATGAGGGGTCTGTCCCGGCGCGCCAGTCTGCACAGTCTACCCTCATGTGCGGGCCACCACAGTGGCTACACCTTTCAATGCTTTCCTTACAGTGCCTTCTACCGTGTCCGAAACCCAGGCACAGGGAGCATTGCACCAGTGGCGACTGATCCGCGACCTTTACCCTTTGGAGGTCTAGGTGGACGTCCCCTGCGTCTAGCATCAGGTTCCAGAGTTTTGGTGAGACCTTGATGACGATGTGGCATAGTTGAGGGTTTCTTGCCTTCCTTCTATAACGGACTTCGATCCTGTTGTCTCCTTTGTCGAGGTTTCTAAAAATGTTACCATTCTGATTCCTTAAGGCGCCTATTACATCCTCATCGCTGTGAAACTGCAAGACGTCCTTAAGAATCAGAAGAGGGTCCTTGTTTTGGATTTCCTCGACGTTCAGGTGCGTTTCCGCTTTTTTCAGTTTTTGCTTGAGTTTGTCCCTCTCTTCTTCGGTCCTACATCCCACAATTACTTTCCTGTCTCTTGCTTTCCTCACTCTGTCTACCTTTATTCCCCCTTCCTTAGCGTTCACTGTCTCCCTGATCCTATTCAGAACTTCCTCCCCTGTTTCCAATTCGTTCTTGGAGGAGACGACAACCGAGTGTAGGGCTATTTGTTCAGTGGGCTGCCTTCGGGACGGGGCGGCTAAAACGTTTGCGTAGGAGGCCTTCTCCAATTGCTCTCTCTGTTTCTCCATTTCGTCCCTTAAGCTTTCCATTTTGTCGCTATTCTCCTTCAAAAGCTTGCTATGCTCTTCCAATTTCTTCCTAAAGTCGCTTTCTTCAGCTTTTTCTTGTTTGTCCACTTTCTCTATGTTCTTTTCTTTATCCAAGCGGGATGTCAGGGTCTTTTCGCGGGAGTGTGTAGCGTCTAACTCTTTAACCAGTTCGTAGAGTCGTTCCACTGCCTGTATGACATTTTGCTTTATGTCGGTCTTTAGGTTTCTGGAGTTCTCAAGATTGATCTTGGCCTTGGTCAGGCAGGCTTTTGCTTCCGCTGTTTTGTTTGCATGCTTCTCCGACTTTGGAGGGCTTCCTCCAACTTCTGCTGGCAGTTTTTTTGACGTTGGTTTACCACCGTCCTGTGAGAGAGTGGTGGTTGGCTTCGTTCTAAGTGGAGCCAAGGGGATCGTTTTTCTTGGTGGGGTAGGGGTCTTGTGCTGTTGAGAGGCTGATCTTCTTCCTTTCTCTTTCGTCCCTTCCCATTCACCTATGCTCTTTCTCACGTTTGACGACTGCGTCGTTTCGTCTCTCTGTTGAGAGGGTCCAGCTTGGTCGTATTGGTTCGGAGATTTCCGAACGTCAAGTTCTGCTACGTTGGTTTTCTTAACCGGTGTTCTGATACCAGCAAACATTTTGACACAAGTAGGTAATCGTCAGTATAATGTCAAATAGGTTTAAAGGTTTGTATAAGTTATAAATAAATGTATTCTTAATAAACTAATGCTGTCTTTTTTGTTTCAGGTGCCGTTCACCAGCTGAAGCTCGTCGCGTGCCTCAAGGATGGTAAGTAAGTTTCCTGTGTCGGACTGCTCCTTAATCTAGCTCTTACCTCACTTTCTGTTTCAGGTGGTGTTGCCAGCTGCGGTTTGCGCCCCGAGACCTCGAGGAGTTGCAAGTTGTAATAATAGAGGTAAGTAACCAACTTAAAAATTTTTGTAGAGCGGGGCTCTACCTATTGTAAGGCAGTTTAACGGCTGTGACGGTCCAAAATGGTCGAGTTCTAAGCGAAGATCAGCTAAAAATGTCAACTTAAGTCTAATTTCACAAAATGAAAATCTACTCTACGTAGAGTCAGTTTTTTGTATTCGAGGCGGTGGTCCTTGCGATTTTAAGTACTACAGCGAAAATCCCGTCCAAATCAGACAAGTACTTTTGGAGATACGAGATCTTGAAAATTTCCAATATGGCGTCCAATATGGCCGCCAAATCTTTAAAAGCCCGCTGCGGTCTCAATTTATAAGGTAAACACTATGTGCTTTGGGTTTCCGAGATGGTCTTGTCGAGCTCTATCCCTTTTTTGGGTCAAAATGTGAATCTAGAGTCAGACTCTAAATAGAGTCCAAAGCTGTATAAAAAGATAGTAGCTGTGAAGCCAAAGCCACCTCAGAAAACCCAGTTCAAATTGGTCAATAAAAACAAAAGTTATAGCAGTTCAAAGTTCCACAAGATGGCGGCCAAGATGGCCGACCTTTGTCCAACTTTGTTGTTTTTTGCCCGAATCAGGCTGTGTTTGGGGTCTCCAGAAAGGTCTCTTAAAATCCTGTCTAATGAGCAGGTCCTGATAGAGAAAAAATGCCCCCCCGATTTTTAAAAAGCAAAAAACAACAAATAAATCACAAAAAATTAAATAAAAAATCCAAAATTTAACCTAGGGACACAGAAAAAACGCCAAATATCTTAAAATTAAATGCCCCTAAAAACCTTATATTTAAAAATTTGCTACGATAATTATTTTAAGTACCACGTGCTAACCTCAAACTTTCAAAAAATCACAGCTCGAAAACCAGCTGATGAAAATGGGTCAAATTTTTTACTGGTGGTAGAAGACCACCAGGTCTATCGAAATCTTATTTTTAAATTATATGTCACCGATTTATTTTTGAAGTTATTTAATTTTGAAAAATGAAAAATTTTAAAAACTTTATAATTTGGCCAAAACTTAACTTAAATTTATGTTGAAAGTGCCTCCGTAGTCCCTGCGGTAGCGCCCAGCTGGATCCGGTGTCAGAAGTTTTCCAGGTGGTCTGGATCCGTGGCTCAGTGACCACGTGGAAGTTGTTTTTTTGCTGTTTTCTCAGCGCTCCAGCGCGAGAAAAATCAGCAACTGGTGTCAAATTAAAGGTCTCCTGAAAGGCTTTCAGGAGGCACCAAAAAAGAATGGGGTCGTCGCTGTAGTTTCCGAGAAAAATGCAATTAAAGTTTAAATTTTTTGTAAAAATCACTGTTTCACTAATTACTCTTTGAAAAATGCACTTAGCGCTTCGCGCTTTTCACTGTCGTGTGCGCCTTGTCGTGGCGCAACTTTTGGTATATAACACAGGTATATTCGTGCACTTTTTCTTATTTTTGCGATTTTTTCACTGCGGAGAGACTTCAAATCGTGGCCGTTTGGACTGCGGACCAAGCGCGACTGGGTTAGGTTAGGTTAGGTTAGGTTAGGTTAGGTTTTTTTTTTTTTTTTTTTTTTTTTTTTTTTTTTTTTTTTTTTTCTCGTTCACCTAAGACTACAATGTCCTAGCCTGATTTTCTTCTATTTCTCTTTCACACTTGTTTTTCATTCTGTCCTCTTTATCGTTCTGTTCTCTCTCAATCTTAATTTATTTTATTTCCTGATTTTTACATTTTATTCTCAACCGCTTTTACAGGTTGTTCTGGTTGTGGGATTTGGTGGGATTTTACATTTATTCTTATTAACTATTGCTATCTTAATTTAACAGAGGTTTACAATGTTGCTTATTCTACTGTTTTCTTTTTGCTATTTCTAACTTATGTATGTATAACTTATATTTTATTTACAAAATAAAGTTCCCATACCTTATTATTATCATTTATATAATTCTTATTTACTAATTCTTTATTAACATCTCTTTATTACTGATTTTTCCTAGTGTCTAAGTTTCTTATTTTATATCTTTTATTTAATCTTATGCTAGTTATATATATCTTAGAATATATATTTATCATAATTTGTATATCTATTTATTTCTATTGTTTACTTTTTCAACAGTTTTTATACAGTATTTAATAAACTTATCTCTGGTGTGCTTATTTGCAATCAACAAATTTGAATTCTTTGCCTCTATTTTAGTATTAATTATTTGCTCAGCTTCGTATCTCCTTAACGCGTCTACGGGGCATTCGAAAAGAACGTGCGGAACCGTCTCAGGAACGTCTGGGTCGCATATGCACGATGGATTCTCCTTGCACTTGAATCGAGCCAGGTATTCGGAGAAGCCACCGTGCCCCGTCAATGCTTGTGTGAGTGTTCCGTTAAGTGTAATGTTCCTAACTATGTTGTGAGCTTGGATCGCATCCGGGAAAAACAGTTTGGTCACTGCTGCGGTTTCACCCGTCACATATCTGCGGTTCCATCTTTCAAGAGACTCTATCCGGATTTGTCTTTTCACGAATGATAAGGGGCAGTTTTCGTAATCCGGTTTCTTTTTTAGCTTTAGCGCAGCGTCCTTTGCTAATGTATCCGCCCTTTCATTTCCTTCCATCCCAGCGTGTGCCTTGATCCAAAAGAGGGAGACGTTTTTCCCTTGTTGTTTACTTGTCCTCATGTGGTCTTGGATTTGTGCGGCTAGTGGGTTCGTCGAGCTTGGGTTGGATATCGCTTCCAGGGCGGATCGGGAGTCACTATAGACACCGTATGATGTCGCCGTATTTTTGATGATCTCCTTGGTCGCTTCACAAATGGCCAGTAGTTCCGCCTGGTAGACCGTGCAGTGCGACGACAGTTTCAACTTTCGGGCTTTGGTCTCTGCGTTGTTGTCCCATATGGACAGTGCTGCTCCGACTTTGCCCTCGATTTTACTGCCGTCGGTGAATATTCTGACCTCCTGTGTATTGTGGGCTTCCACTTCCTCCCGGTCTACCAGTTCTGTGAACGTAATGCTCACGTGTTGCGCTGGGTGAAGGGTCTTCTTATACGGCACCATCTCCTCTACGTGTCTATCCCCTAGTGCTGGCTGTAGGATTCCTCGCTTGGCTCTATACAGGGCGGCTGCCTCCTGTATCCGGATATCTAGTGGTAGTACTCCAGCCAACACTAGTGCTGCGTTTAGGGACACGGTACGGTATGATTTTGTGAGCTTCTGAACGAACCCGCGTTGCACTGCGTTCAGGTGTTTTTGTACGCAAATTTTTTCCGTAGCGTGTGCCCAGACGCTCGCCGCATACATGATGACGGGTTCCACCGCGGCGACGTAGATAGTGCGTATTACCTCGGGATGGAGACCCCAGCTAATTTTTGCAGTTCTAGAGAGTTTTTTGTAGATACCTAGGGCTTTCCTACAAATATCGGCTGTGTGGTTATTGAAGGTGAGTTTGTTATCTATGGTGAGCCCTAGTATCTTAATCTCTGTTGACATGCCAATGTCGATCCCCCCCATCCTCAGCAGTGGGGTGTCAAATTTCAGCTTCCGCGTTATTATCATTGCCTTGGTTTTATGAGGCGCGAATTTAAGCTTATTTTTGACTCCCCACCCCTGAACATAGGCGAGAGCGACATTGGCCTGTCTTTGCACCTCTAGAGCCGTGTCTCCATCAAATACAAGTACTACGTCATCCGCAAATGCCTGAACATAGTCCCCCTTCTCCATAAGGTGTTTCAGAAGAGGGTCCAGAAGGAGGTTCCAGAGTATGGGTCCACCTATGGATCCCTGGACGCAACCTTTGTTCGTGCCCTTTGCGTGTTCCTGTCCCGCGTATCGCACCTTTACTCTGCGGTTTTGGAGGTAACTGTCAATGACTCTCCTGAGATTGACCGGGCATTCCTCCTCTGCCAGTCTGGTTCTTATGGCTGGCCACCACGCGCTATCGAAGGCTCCCTCTATGTCTAACGATATAATGACGATCAGTTTCTTTTGGCCAAGCTTGTTGTTGATGTGTTGCATCAAGTCATAGAGGGAGTCTTCGGTGCTTCTTTGTGGCATGAACCCGTATTGGTGCGTGCTGATTCTTGGTACCAGGTGCCACTTAATCCTTCTGACCGTCATCTTTTCTAGGATTTTCCCTAGAACTGGTAGCAATCCGATGGGCCTGAAGGATTTTGGGTCCGTGTAACTGTCCTTGCCTGGTTTTCTTAGAACAACAACCGTAGCCTCCTTCCAGGAGGTCGGGAAGTGTTGTTGCTCTAGACATTTGTTCATCATAGCAAGGAACAAACTTGGGTGGCTTTCGATGGCTTTGCTACAGATATCAGCTGTTAGGCCATCGTCGCCCGGAGCCTTCTTTGGATTGAAGCTTTCCACAGTGGACTTGAGCTCGTCCATTGTAAACGGTGGATCATGTTTTTCATCATGCTTCCAGTCGTTTACATGGTCTGCCAGTGCTCTAATCCGTCTGTGGTCAGCATCATCCTGACTATCCAGGTCCTCCGGGTAGAACGTGTCTGCCAACATTTTCGCGGATTCCTCTGGGCTTAACGGTTTCCCCTCCTTCATCAATGGAATGTCCTCCTGCCTCTTTGTTGTTCTTCCTATTACCCTGTAGATTCCTTCCCATAACCCTTCCTTGCTCTGTTTCCCGCAAAACTCCTTCCAACTTTCCGTCTGCGCTTTCCTTGCTTCATTCTCATATCTTTCTTTTGCTTTCAGGTACTCATCGATAACCTTGTTCCTGCGGACCGGCGCTGCGTTTCGGATTCGGCGTTTCCTGGTGAGGACCTCCTTCTTCAGCTTCTCGAGTTCTTCGGACCACCACGGTAAGGTAAGTTTACTATTATTTTTTATTTTTGGAATGCTACTATTGCTTGCTTTTATTATAATATCTACGTATTTATCTATTTTAGTATCTAGATCTGCTTTGCTTGTTATGTTGCTTATTTCTTCTTCGTTAATGTTATTTTCTTCTAGCAAACTGGTCAATTTCTCATGAAATTGGTTCCAGTTTGCTTTTTTAGTGTAAAATGTTCGTGTTGTTCTCTTAATATTTATGCCCTTCGATTTAACTAGGTTAGGTTAGGTTAGGTTAGGTTAGGTTAGGTTAGGTTAGGTTAGGTTAGGTTAGGTTAGGTTAGGTTAGGTTAGGTTAGGTTAGGTTAGGTTAGGTTAGGTTAGGTTAGGTTAGGTTAGGTTAGGTTAGGTTAGGTTAGGTTAGGTTAGGTTAGGTTAGGTTAGGTTAGGTTAGGTTAGGTTAGGTTAGGTTAGGTTAGGTTAGGTTAGGTTAGGTTAGGTTAGGTTAGGTTAGGTTAGGTTAGGTTAGGTTAGGTTAGGTTAGGTTAGGTTAGGTTAGGTTAGGTTAGGTTAGGTTAGGTTAGGTTAGGTTAGGTTAGGTTAGGTTAGGTTAGGTTAGGTTAGGTTAGGTTAGGTTAGGTTAGGTTAGGTTAGGTTAGGTTAGGTTAGGTTAGGTTAGGTTAGGTTAGGTTAGGTTAGGTTAGGTTAGGTTAGGTTAGGTTAGGTTAGGTTAGGTTAGGTTAGGTTAGGTTAGGTTAGGTTAGGTTAGGTTAGGTTAGGTTAGGTTAGGTTAGGTTAGGTTAGGTTAGGTTAGGTTAGGTTAGGTTAGGTTAGGTTAGGTTAGGTTAGGTTAGGTTAGGTTAGGTTAGGTTAGGTTAGGTTAGGTTAGGTTAGGTTAGGTTAGGTTAGGTTAGGTTAGGTTAGGTTAGGTTAGGTTAGGTTAGGTTAGGTTAGGTTAGGTTAGGTTAGGTTAGGTTAGGTTAGGTTAGGTTAGGTTAGGTTAGGTTAGGTTAGGTTAGGTTAGGTTAGGTTAGGTTAGGTTAGGTTAGGTTAGGTTAGGTTAGGTTAGGTTAGGTTAGGTTAGGTTAGGTTAGGTTAGGTTAGGTTAGGTTAGGTTAGGTTAGGTTAGGTTAGGTTAGGTTAGGTTAGGTTAGGTTAGGTTAGGTTAGGTTAGGTTAGGTTAGGTTAGGTTAGGTTAGGTTAGGTTAGGTTAGGTTAGGTTAGGTTAGGTTAGGTTAGGTTAGGTTAGGTTAGGTTAGGTTAGGTTAGGTTAGGTTAGGTTAGGTTAGGTTAGGTTAGGTTAGGTTAGGTTAGGTTAGGTTAGGTTAGGTTAGGTTAGGTTAGGTTAGGTTAGGTTAGGTTAGGTTAGGTTAGGTTAGGTTAGGTTAGGTTAGGTTAGGTTAGGTTAGGTTAGGTTAGGTTAGGTTAGGTTAGGTTAGGTTAGGTTAGGTTAGGTTAGGTTAGGTTAGGTTAGGTTAGGTTAGGTTAGGTTAGGTTAGGTTAGGTTAGGTTAGGTTAGGTTAGGTTAGGTTAGGTTAGGTTAGGTTAGGTTAGGTTAGGTTAGGTTAGGTTAGGTTAGGTTAGGTTAGGTTAGGTTAGGTTAGGTTAGGTTAGGTTAGGTTAGGTTAGGTTAGGTTAGGTTAGGTTAGGTTAGGTTAGGTTAGGTTAGGTTAGGTTAGGTTAGGTTAGGTTAGGTTAGGTTAGGTTAGGTTAGGTTAGGTTAGGTTAGGTTAGGTTAGGTTAGGTTAGGTTAGGTTAGGTTAGGTTAGGTTAGGTTAGGTTAGGTTAGGTTAGGTTAGGTTAGGTTAGGTTAGGTTAGGTTAGGTTAGGTTAGGTTAGGTTAGGTTAGGTTAGGTTAGGTTAGGTTAGGTTAGGTTAGGTTAGGTTAGGTTAGGTTAGGTTAGGTTAGGTTAGGTTAGGTTAGGTTAGGTTAGGTTAGGTTAGGTTAGGTTAGGTTAGGTTAGGTTAGGTTAGGTTAGGTTAGGTTAGGTTAGGTTAGGTTAGGTTAGGTTAGGTTAGGTTAGGTTAGGTTAGGTTAGGTTAGGTTAGGTTAGGTTAGGTTAGGTTAGGTTAGGTTAGGTTAGGTTAGGTTAGGTTAGGTTAGGTTAGGTTAGGTTAGGTTAGGTTAGGTTAGGTTAGGTTAGGTTAGGTTAGGTTAGGTTAGGTTAGGTTAGGTTAGGTTAGGTTAGGTTAGGTTAGGTTAGGTTAGGTTAGGTTAGGTTAGGTTAGGTTAGGTTAGGTTAGGTTAGGTTAGGTTAGGTTAGGTTAGGTTAGGTTAGGTTAGGTTAGGTTAGGTTAGGTTAGGTTAGGTTAGGTTAGGTTAGGTTAGGTTAGGTTAGGTTAGGTTAGGTTAGGTTAGGTTAGGTTAGGTTAGGTTAGGTTAGGTTAGGTTAGGTTAGGTTAGGTTAGGTTAGGTTAGGTTAGGTTAGGTTAGGTTAGGTTAGGTTAGGTTAGGTTAGGTTAGGTTAGGTTAGGTTAGGTTAGGTTAGGTTAGGTTAGGTTAGGTTAGGTTAGGTTAGGTTAGGTTAGGTTAGGTTAGGTTAGGTTAGGTTAGGTTAGGTTAGGTTAGGTTAGGTTAGGTTAGGTTAGGTTAGGTTAGGTTAGGTTAGGTTAGGTTAGGTTAGGTTAGGTTAGGTTAGGTTAGGTTAGGTTAGGTTAGGTTAGGTTAGGTTAGGTTAGGTTAGGTTAGGTTAGGTTAGGTTAGGTTAGGTTAGGTTAGGTTAGGTTAGGTTAGGTTAGGTTAGGTTAGGTTAGGTTAGGTTAGGTTAGGTTAGGTTAGGTTAGGTTAGGTTAGGTTAGGTTAGGTTAGGTTAGGTTAGGTTAGGTTAGGTTAGGTTAGGTTAGGTTAGGTTAGGTTAGGTTAGGTTAGGTTAGGTTAGGTTAGGTTAGGTTAGGTTAGGTTAGGTTAGGTTAGGTTAGGTTAGGTTAGGTTAGGTTAGGTTAGGTTAGGTTAGGTTAGGTTAGGTTAGGTTAGGTTAGGTTAGGTTAGGTTAGGTTAGGTTAGGTTAGGTTAGGTTAGGTTAGGTTAGGTTAGGTTAGGTTAGGTTAGGTTAGGTTAGGTTAGGTTAGGTTAGGTTAGGTTAGGTTAGGTTAGGTTAGGTTAGGTTAGGTTAGGTTAGGTTAGGTTAGGTTAGGTTAGGTTAGGTTAGGTTAGGTTAGGTTAGGTTAGGTTAGGTTAGGTTAGGTTAGGTTAGGTTAGGTTAGGTTAGGTTAGGTTAGGTTAGGTTAGGTTAGGTTAGGTTAGGTTAGGTTAGGTTAGGTTAGGTTAGGTTAGGTTAGGTTAGGTTAGGTTAGGTTAGGTTAGGTTAGGTTAGGTTAGGTTAGGTTAGGTTAGGTTAGGTTAGGTTAGGTTAGGTTAGGTTAGGTTAGGTTAGGTTAGGTTAGGTTAGGTTAGGTTAGGTTAGGTTAGGTTAGGTTAGGTTAGGTTAGGTTAGGTTAGGTTAGGTTAGGTTAGGTTAGGTTAGGTTAGGTTAGGTTAGGTTAGGTTAGGTTAGGTTAGGTTAGGTTAGGTTAGGTTAGGTTAGGTTAGGTTAGGTTAGGTTAGGTTAGGTTAGGTTAGGTTAGGTTAGGTTAGGTTAGGTTAGGTTAGGTTAGGTTAGGTTAGGTTAGGTTAGGTTAGGTTAGGTTAGGTTAGGTTAGGTTAGGTTAGGTTAGGTTAGGTTAGGTTAGGTTAGGTTAGGTTAGGTTAGGTTAGGTTAGGTTAGGTTAGGTTAGGTTAGGTTAGGTTAGGTTAGGTTAGGTTAGGTTAGGTTAGGTTAGGTTAGGTTAGGTTAGGTTAGGTTAGGTTAGGTTAGGTTAGGTTAGGTTAGGTTAGGTTAGGTTAGGTTAGGTTAGGTTAGGTTAGGTTAGGTTAGGTTAGGTTAGGTTAGGTTAGGTTAGGTTAGGTTAGGTTAGGTTAGGTTAGGTTAGGTTAGGTTAGGTTAGGTTAGGTTAGGTTAGGTTAGGTTAGGTTAGGTTAGGTTAGGTTAGGTTAGGTTAGGTTAGGTTAGGTTAGGTTAGGTTAGGTTAGGTTAGGTTAGGTTAGGTTAGGTTAGGTTAGGTTAGGTTAGGTTAGGTTAGGTTAGGTTAGGTTAGGTTAGGTTAGGTTAGGTTAGGTTAGGTTAGGTTAGGTTAGGTTAGGTTAGGTTAGGTTAGGTTAGGTTAGGTTAGGTTAGGTTAGGTTAGGTTAGGTTAGGTTAGGTTAGGTTAGGTTAGGTTAGGTTAGGTTAGGTTAGGTTAGGTTAGGTTAGGTTAGGTTAGGTTAGGTTAGGTTAGGTTAGGTTAGGTTAGGTTAGGTTAGGTTAGGTTAGGTTAGGTTAGGTTAGGTTAGGTTAGGTTAGGTTAGGTTAGGTTAGGTTAGGTTAGGTTAGGTTAGGTTAGGTTAGGTTAGGTTAGGTTAGGTTAGGTTAGGTTAGGTTAGGTTAGGTTAGGTTAGGTTAGGTTAGGTTAGGTTAGGTTAGGTTAGGTTAGGTTAGGTTAGGTTAGGTTAGGTTAGGTTAGGTTAGGTTAGGTTAGGTTAGGTTAGGTTAGGTTAGGTTAGGTTAGGTTAGGTTAGGTTAGGTTAGGTTAGGTTAGGTTAGGTTAGGTTAGGTTAGGTTAGGTTAGGTTAGGTTAGGTTAGGTTAGGTTAGGTTAGGTTAGGTTAGGTTAGGTTAGGTTAGGTTAGGTTAGGTTAGGTTAGGTTAGGTTAGGTTAGGTTAGGTTAGGTTAGGTTAGGTTAGGTTAGGTTAGGTTAGGTTAGGTTAGGTTAGGTTAGGTTAGGTTAGGTTAGGTTAGGTTAGGTTAGGTTAGGTTAGGTTAGGTTAGGTTAGGTTAGGTTAGGTTAGGTTAGGTTAGGTTAGGTTAGGTTAGGTTAGGTTAGGTTAGGTTAGGTTAGGTTAGGTTAGGTTAGGTTAGGTTAGGTTAGGTTAGGTTAGGTTAGGTTAGGTTAGGTTAGGTTAGGTTAGGTTAGGTTAGGTTAGGTTAGGTTAGGTTAGGTTAGGTTAGGTTAGGTTAGGTTAGGTTAGGTTAGGTTAGGTTAGGTTAGGTTAGGTTAGGTTAGGTTAGGTTAGGTTAGGTTAGGTTAGGTTAGGTTAGGTTAGGTTAGGTTAGGTTAGGTTAGGTTAGGTTAGGTTAGGTTAGGTTAGGTTAGGTTAGGTTAGGTTAGGTTAGGTTAGGTTAGGTTAGGTTAGGTTAGGTTAGGTTAGGTTAGGTTAGGTTAGGTTAGGTTAGGTTAGGTTAGGTTAGGTTAGGTTAGGTTAGGTTAGGTTAGGTTAGGTTAGGTTAGGTTAGGTTAGGTTAGGTTAGGTTAGGTTAGGTTAGGTTAGGTTAGGTTAGGTTAGGTTAGGTTAGGTTAGGTTAGGTTAGGTTAGGTTAGGTTAGGTTAGGTTAGGTTAGGTTAGGTTAGGTTAGGTTAGGTTAGGTTAGGTTAGGTTAGGTTAGGTTAGGTTAGGTTAGGTTAGGTTAGGTTAGGTTAGGTTAGGTTAGGTTAGGTTAGGTTAGGTTAGGTTAGGTTAGGTTAGGTTAGGTTAGGTTAGGTTAGGTTAGGTTAGGTTAGGTTAGGTTAGGTTAGGTTAGGTTAGGTTAGGTTAGGTTAGGTTAGGTTAGGTTAGGTTAGGTTAGGTTAGGTTAGGTTAGGTTAGGTTAGGTTAGGTTAGGTTAGGTTAGGTTAGGTTAGGTTAGGTTAGGTTAGGTTAGGTTAGGTTAGGTTAGGTTAGGTTAGGTTAGGTTAGGTTAGGTTAGGTTAGGTTAGGTTAGGTTAGGTTAGGTTAGGTTAGGTTAGGTTAGGTTAGGTTAGGTTAGGTTAGGTTAGGTTAGGTTAGGTTAGGTTAGGTTAGGTTAGGTTAGGTTAGGTTAGGTTAGGTTAGGTTAGGTTAGGTTAGGTTAGGTTAGGTTAGGTTAGGTTAGGTTAGGTTAGGTTAGGTTAGGTTAGGTTAGGTTAGGTTAGGTTAGGTTAGGTTAGGTTAGGTTAGGTTAGGTTAGGTTAGGTTAGGTTAGGTTAGGTTAGGTTAGGTTAGGTTAGGTTAGGTTAGGTTAGGTTAGGTTAGGTTAGGTTAGGTTAGGTTAGGTTAGGTTAGGTTAGGTTAGGTTAGGTTAGGTTAGGTTAGGTTAGGTTAGGTTAGGTTAGGTTAGGTTAGGTTAGGTTAGGTTAGGTTAGGTTAGGTTAGGTTAGGTTAGGTTAGGTTAGGTTAGGTTAGGTTAGGTTAGGTTAGGTTAGGTTAGGTTAGGTTAGGTTAGGTTAGGTTAGGTTAGGTTAGGTTAGGTTAGGTTAGGTTAGGTTAGGTTAGGTTAGGTTAGGTTAGGTTAGGTTAGGTTAGGTTAGGTTAGGTTAGGTTAGGTTAGGTTAGGTTAGGTTAGGTTAGGTTAGGTTAGGTTAGGTTAGGTTAGGTTAGGTTAGGTTAGGTTAGGTTAGGTTAGGTTAGGTTAGGTTAGGTTAGGTTAGGTTAGGTTAGGTTAGGTTAGGTTAGGTTAGGTTAGGTTAGGTTAGGTTAGGTTAGGTTAGGTTAGGTTAGGTTAGGTTAGGTTAGGTTAGGTTAGGTTAGGTTAGGTTAGGTTAGGTTAGGTTAGGTTAGGTTAGGTTAGGTTAGGTTAGGTTAGGTTAGGTTAGGTTAGGTTAGGTTAGGTTAGGTTAGGTTAGGTTAGGTTAGGTTAGGTTAGGTTAGGTTAGGTTAGGTTAGGTTAGGTTAGGTTAGGTTAGGTTAGGTTAGGTTAGGTTAGAGTTAGGTTAGGTTAGGTTAGGTTAGGTTAGGTTAGGTTAGGTTAGGTTAGGTTAGGTTAGGTTAGGTTAGGTTAGGTTAGGTTAGGTTAGGTTAGGTTAGGTTAGGTTAGGTTAGGTTAGGTTAGGTTAGGTTAGGTTAGGTTAGGTTAGGTTAGGTTAGGTTAGGTTAGGTTAGGTTAGGTTAGGTTAGGTTAGGTTAGGTTAGGTTAGGTTAGGTTAGGTTAGGTTAGGTTAGGTTAGGTTAGGTTAGGTTAGGTTAGGTTAGGTTAGGTTAGGTTAGGTTAGGTTAGGTTAGGTTAGGTTAGGTTAGGTTAGGTTAGGTTAGGTTAGGTTAGGTTAGGTTAGGTTAGGTTAGGTTAGGTTAGGTTAGGTTAGGTTAGGTTAGGTTAGGTTAGGTTAGGTTAGGTTAGGTTAGGTTAGGTTAGGTTAGGTTAGGTTAGGTTAGGTTAGGTTAGGTTAGGTTAGGTTAGGTTAGGTTAGGTTAGGTTAGGTTAGGTTAGGTTAGGTTAGGTTAGGTTAGGTTAGGTTAGGTTAGGTTAGGTTAGGTTAGGTTAGGTTAGGTTAGGTTAGGTTAGGTTAGGTTAGGTTAGGTTAGGTTAGGTTAGGTTAGGTTAGGTTAGGTTAGGTTAGGTTAGGTTAGGTTAGGTTAGGTTAGGTTAGGTTAGGTTAGGTTAGGTTAGGTTAGGTTAGGTTAGGTTAGGTTAGGTTAGGTTAGGTTAGGTTAGGTTAGGTTAGGTTAGGTTAGGTTAGGTTAGGTTAGGTTAGGTTAGGTTAGGTTAGGTTAGGTTAGGTTAGGTTAGGTTAGGTTAGGTTAGGTTAGGTTAGGTTAGGTTAGGTTAGGTTAGGTTAGGTTAGGTTAGGTTAGGTTAGGTTAGGTTAGGTTAGGTTAGGTTAGGTTAGGTTAGGTTAGGTTAGGTTAGGTTAGGTTAGGTTAGGTTAGGTTAGGTTAGGTTAGGTTAGGTTAGGTTAGGTTAGGTTAGGTTAGGTTAGGTTAGGTTAGGTTAGGTTAGGTTAGGTTAGGTTAGGTTAGGTTAGGTTAGGTTAGGTTAGGTTAGGTTAGGTTAGGTTAGGTTAGGTTAGGTTAGGTTAGGTTAGGTTAGGTTAGGTTAGGTTAGGTTAGGTTAGGTTAGGTTAGGTTAGGTTAGGTTAGGTTAGGTTAGGTTAGGTTAGGTTAGGTTAGGTTAGGTTAGGTTAGGTTAGGTTAGGTTAGGTTAGGTTAGGTTAGGTTAGGTTAGGTTAGGTTAGGTTAGGTTAGGTTAGGTTAGGTTAGGTTAGGTTAGGTTAGGTTAGGTTAGGTTAGGTTAGGTTAGGTTAGGTTAGGTTAGGTTAGGTTAGGTTAGGTTAGGTTAGGTTAGGTTAGGTTAGGTTAGGTTAGGTTAGGTTAGGTTAGGTTAGGTTAGGTTAGGTTAGGTTAGGTTAGGTTAGGTTAGGTTAGGTTAGGTTAGGTTAGGTTAGGTTAGGTTAGGTTAGGTTAGGTTAGGTTAGGTTAGGTTAGGTTAGGTTAGGTTAGGTTAGGTTAGGTTAGGTTAGGTTAGGTTAGGTTAGGTTAGGTTAGGTTAGGTTAGGTTAGGTTAGGTTAGGTTAGGTTAGGTTAGGTTAGGTTAGGTTAGGTTAGGTTAGGTTAGGTTAGGTTAGGTTAGGTTAGGTTAGGTTAGGTTAGGTTAGGTTAGGTTAGGTTAGGTTAGGTTAGGTTAGGTTAGGTTAGGTTAGGTTAGGTTAGGTTAGGTTAGGTTAGGTTAGGTTAGGTTAGGTTAGGTTAGGTTAGGTTAGGTTAGGTTAGGTTAGGTTAGGTTAGGTTAGGTTAGGTTAGGTTAGGTTAGGTTAGGTTAGGTTAGGTTAGGTTAGGTTAGGTTAGGTTAGGTTAGGTTAGGTTAGGTTAGGTTAGGTTAGGTTAGGTTAGGTTAGGTTAGGTTAGGTTAGGTTAGGTTAGGTTAGGTTAGGTTAGGTTAGGTTAGGTTAGGTTAGGTTAGGTTAGGTTAGGTTAGGTTAGGTTAGGTTAGGTTAGGTTAGGTTAGGTTAGGTTAGGTTAGGTTAGGTTAGGTTAGGTTAGGTTAGGTTAGGTTAGGTTAGGTTAGGTTAGGTTAGGTTAGGTTAGGTTAGGTTAGGTTAGGTTAGGTTAGGTTAGGTTAGGTTAGGTTAGGTTAGGTTAGGTTAGGTTAGGTTAGGTTAGGTTAGGTTAGGTTAGGTTAGGTTAGGTTAGGTTAGGTTAGGTTAGGTTAGGTTAGGTTAGGTTGGTTTTTTTTTTTTTTTTTTTTTTAATTAACCTTGTTTATCCTCTGACGTAATCAGAGCCTGTAGTTACTGTATTTATTTATTTACTTTGATTTAATTGGGTTTAGGTTTAAGTGTGGAAGAGATGGATTTGTTACTTATTTGCTTTTTACAGATTTACAGTTTTACGATTTTACTAATTTAACAATTTTGACATTTATATAATTTTTTACTACTTCTTATAATTTTTTATGTGTTATGATGTTACATATTTGTATGTTACCTACTTATTTATAATTATTTCTTTTATAAAATTTTGATACTCTTTTAAATTATTTACATAAATAAGATATTATTTATGGACTTATAATTTTTGAGCTTATTTTATTCAAATTTTTTGAACAATTTTACATTTTGCCTTATATCATGTTTGTTTTTCAAATAAT